>PVJH01000056.1:0-40477 GCA_004026705.1 Nesogale talazaci | reverse complement strand
CCAGCAGCAGCTCTCCAGGAGCAAGGCTGGGCTTCCTACTCCCACTAGGGCAGTGATGCCCAAACCCCCCCCCCCCAAAAAAAAAAAAAAAAGGAAGAGAATTAACGCCCAGGAGGTGTCTTTCAATTCTATTAAGTCATTCAATACCCAGCAACCTTTCTTCCACGAGCAGGACATTTTGATGGATACTGCTTCCCTCCCTAACACCCCTGGTTGAGTAGTGGTTACCCATTGGGCTGCTAACCACTAGGTCAGCAGTTCGAAGCCACCTGCTGCTCAGGGTGGGGGTGGGGGAGAAGGAGCTTTCTGCTCCCTAAAGGGTCTCAGAAACTGTTAGGGGAAAGGTCTACCCTGTCTCACAGGGGGACTATGAATCGGCCTCAACCCTATGTCAATGTGTTTGGTTGTCCACCCTAAAACCTTGACAGGTCCCAAGGTCTCCATCATTTACTCTGCAACCCACAAGGTTGCAAGGTTGGTCATGCTTCTCTAACATGGTCTTACCTGATTGGGGTTTGGAGGTTTACCGTTTGCTATGCCACTTCATCTCTCTCTGTGGTTTTGGGCAAATCACAGGTTTAAACTCTGAGCCCCAGCTTCTTGTCTGTTAAATGACTATAATAACAGTACCCTGCCTCTTAGGGTTGTTTTGAAGATTGAAAGGCATGATATAAATAAGGCACTGAGCAAATACCTGTCACATAGACAGCATCTAATGTTAGCTATGAATTCTTTATTATAGGCTGTGTGGCCGTGGGATATAATAATACCATCCATTTGTACAGTTTTTCCCCCTAAATACTTCTTTCATCATGATCTCCCCCTCCCACACCCCCAAAAAAGGTCGCCTTGTTATATCCAATTTCAGGTGAGGAAGGAAACGAACATGAAAGGACTTGCCCAAACTTCTTAGGAAGCAGCTGAGGTCAGACTCAAACCCAGGACTTTGGAATCCAAGTCCAGTGACATTCACACCGAACACTTAAGCTGTGGTGGCGTAGTGGTTACCGGTTGGAATGCTAACCACAAGGTCGGCAGTTCGAATCCACCAGCCTCCCTGAGGGAGGAAGAGGGAGGCTCTCTGTTCCCATGAAGAGTTACAGTCTGGAAAACTCACAGGGGCTGTTCTGTCCGATAGGGCTGCGATGAGTAGGCATCGCTGGCAGTGAGTTCAGTTGTTTATGCAACGCTAGGTGCCAGGTACTTAACAGATCCTGTGAGGCAGGAAGTATAGTTGCCTTCCCCCAACCCCACCCCTCCCTTCACAGGTGAGTACTTTTCAGTCTGGCTGCCATGGTTAATTCCCACCGCCCACCTGGGAAGAGTGGCTAGTTCAGCGGTTCTCAACCTGTGGGTCACAACCCCCTTGAGGGGCTCGAACAACCCAATTCATCACAATAGCAAAATTACCGTTATGAAGTAGCAATGAAAATAACTTTATGGGGCTGAGCCCCGGTGGCGTAGTGGTTGTGCGCGGGACTGCGGCCCACTGGGACGGAGGTTCAATTCCAGCAGTGGGGCTGGGCCTCCTACTCCCACCACCAGAGGGCAGTGATGCCCCCCAAAAAAAACAAAAAAAAAAAAAAGGAAAATAACTTTATGGAGCTAATACCAAGGGCTTAAATAGAAAGCGAATGTTTTGAGAATGATGATGGTAACATGTACAAATGTGCTTGGCATACATACAGTGGATGTATGTGTGGATTGTGGTAAGAGTTGTATGAGCCCCCAGTAAAGTGATTTTTTTAAATGATAATAATTTTATGGTTGGGGGGGATCACCACACATGAGGAACTGTATTAAAGGGTCATGACATTGGGAGGGCTGAAAACCCTCTTGTCTCTTTATTTCTCTTATTAGCCCCATCTTAGTTAGCACTTACTTTCTAAGCATGCAGCCCTCACGTCTCTGTCTTTTGAGTTATTTCATTTGACTTGCTCTTCATTCATTTCTTCTCCAACTAAAAATTCTAACTTGCCATCAGAACTGCATCGGAGAGCAGTGGTGGTTCCGTGGCAGAATTCTTGCCTCCTCTGCGTTGCCAAGTCTGCTACACAAAACCTCTTTCAAGTGTTGAAGAGCAAGGGTGTCCGTCTGAGGACGAAGGTGCACCTGACCCGTGGTATTTCCCATCACCTCATGTGCATGCCCAAGCGGGACACTGAGTGGGGCAGACTGAAGAAGACTCGGTGTGCCTGAATCATGGTGCTGGAGAGGAAGGTTGAGAGGTAGCTATGAGCTACTAGAAGAAAAATAAAGCCAATGTGTCTTAGAAGCCATAAAGCCCACATGCTCCTTGGAAACCAGGAATGGCAAGAACTTCTCTCCTGTATTTTGGACATGTGATCAGGAGAGACCAGCCCCTGGGGAAGAATGTCATGCTTGGAAGAGGGGCAGCACAAAAGAAAAACAGCCTCAAGGAGATGGATTGTACACAGTGGCTGTAAGAATGGGCTCAACCATAACAACAGTGAGGATGGTGTCGGACTGGGCTGTGTTCTGTTCTGCACAGAGTTGAGATGGAACCAACTGGACAGCATGTAACAACCACAACCGAAGTCAGAAACAACTTGGTGGCAGTGGGTTCTTGTATAGCCAGGAGCCCAGGGTACAATGCCTGGCCAGGGTGCCTCATACACAGCCACCACTCGTGCATGGGTCACTGGGTGTTTGCAAGTTGCTCTGCTGCTGAATAGGTTTCAGTGCAGCTTCCATATTAAGACTAGGAGTAAAGGGCTGGTGATCTACTTCTGAAAATCAACCACTGTAAATCCTATGGATTCGAACAGTTGGGTCTCATTATACATGGGGTCTCCCAAGAATTGGGGATGGACTCCAAAGTAGTTAACAACGTCCATCTTTCATCATTTGTTCCCCCACCCACCCCAATAAATCAGCTCAGGTTTAATCTCAGCTAAACCTCTCCCTTAGTGATCCCCTCCTCTCCTGTTTCCAAGCACTGTATCTCCCAGATTCGTTTCTCTTCACTTCTTCTACATGCTCTCCCTGCGCTTGATGTCCATTTTGCCCAATTCTGGGAAGGTCACCTTTATTTAGATATGGTATCTCAAACTGAATGTAGAGAAAAGAGCACTGCCTTTTTTAGACTCCGCTGAGTGTTGCTTCTCCAGTAGAGTCAGGGACAATGTAGAAATTGTCGTCTGCTTGCCTACCGGATCTTTTTCTCACTTTCCAAAAAGCATTTCTGTCCCGCTCAACCCCAAATGCTACCACCTTTCTATATCCCCCTCATTCTCCTCTCCTGCCAAGCCCTTGATCATTTTTCTTCCTGAGTCCCTTTACATTCATTGTGATTCTTTTTGTTGCTTGCAGACTTTCAATTTGGGCCCCGGAAGCTACTCATCTTTCTTTCCCCACTCCCCACTGTTCTCAACAATGGCTTCTCAAATTCCTCCTTGTACTGGTTCCTTTTTCACCCGCTGCCCAGACAGGACCACTTCTGGCAGCTGTCCTTTCCCGGGCTCAGCTCGTCTGCAGGTGCCTTTTCTTAGATGTTCACATGGTACTTTTCAGAATTCACCTTAGGTACTAGAATTTTCCCTGGTTCAGTATTCAGAATTCTTGTCCGACTTGTTTTGTCATTACCAGCTGGCCATGCCTCATATTACGGATCCCTCTGAAAACTTTTTTCATGTGAACACGGGGCCCTGGGGAGCACACTCCCCACAAGAAAGATGAGGCTGTCTATCCTGTACAGATTGAGATGGCAGAAACCCGCAGGGACAGTTCTCCCCAGTCCTGTATGATCACCAATGAGCTGGAGTCGAATTGACAGCAGTGATTTTGGCTTTTTGGTTTGCAGGTGAACAACAAAATTACACATGAGCACTTCTTTCTGGAAGTCTCTATCGACTGCTGAATTTCACTTTCTTAAGGTTAGGTTCTTTTGGAAAGCAAGATCCCCCCCCCCCCCTTAGGGGAGGTGCGCTGTGCATACATACTTCAGTGACATGACCTGGACAGCACTCCGGAGAAATCTTCTGAGACAGATGAAGTTTAACTAGAAACTGGTAGAGCATAGCGCAAAAGAGATCATGTCTTCGTAAGACACAAATGTGCCCTGTGTGTCTCTTGAGATTGTGGGGCCTAACAGTGAATCTCTGGGATAGAAGTTAGCAATAAATTCAGAATGCTGGTTGATGGCTTTGTATGTGTGCCCGTCTAGGTGCTCCATCAATAGCCTGTATTATGAATCCAAACACTGCTGTTTTTCTGAACACATACCTATACCAGAAGATGTGCAGTCTTAACCATTTTTTTTTACTTTTTTTGGGGGGTGGGGGGCTCACTGCTCTCCGGTGGTGGGAGTAGGAGGCCCAGCCCCACTGCTCAAACTGAACCTCCGTCCCAGTGGGTCGCAGTCCTGCGCACAACCACTACGCCACCGGGGCTCAGCCCCAGTCTTAACCATTTTTAAGGGTAGAATTGTAACAATACCTATACCAATGCTGTGCAACCATCACCCCTACAATACTTCAAGCAGATACTCTGTACCCATAAACCTGCAGCATCCCACCTTCCATGGTTACTCCCCCACGGAAGCAAACAAACTCACTGCCACTTCCCAGTGACTCACAATCTCCCTATCGAACAGAGTAAAACTCCCCTGGCAGGTGTCTGAGACTGTCATTTTTCTTATGGGAGTAGAAAGCCGCCTCTCTTCCCACAGTGACTCATGGTTTCAAACGGCTGACATTGTGGTTAGCTGCTCAACTCATAACCCACCGTGCCACCAGAGTTCCTCAATCCATGGTGAACGTTAAGCTGCTTTCTGTCCAGATACATTTGCCTTTTCCAGATATTTCCTGCAAGAGCATACAGCCACAGCCACACTGCAATGAAAATGGGTGTCTGAGTCTCTCAGGGACAAGGATGCGATTTTGAAATGACGGGAACTGCTAGCCACAAGGCCAGGAGTTCAAAGCCACCAACCTGTTCCCCAGGAGCAAGACGAAGCCTTCTACTCCGGTAAACACCGACAGTCTCAGAAACCCACAGAGCCGGTTCTGGTTCTGCCTTGTTCTGTGAGGTTGCCCTGAATCATCACCGACTCCCCTGCACTGAGTCATTTGCTGTTTACAAGAGGGCAGTAAGTGGTGGCTCGGTGGGAGAATTTTCGCCTTTCTGGATTTGATTCCTATTCAATGCATTTTGTGCTCAGAGACCATTGGCCTGTTGACCATTGGGGGTTCTCAGGTTGCTATGATGCTAAACAGGTTTCAGTGGCGCTTCTGGACGAAGACTGACTAGGAAGCAAGGCCTGGCAAACTGCAAACAACAGCACAACAGCCACTTAAAACCCCAGGGGTCACAGCAGTCCTATCTGCAACCCATCATGGTTCCATTTCACTGGACATGGGGCAGCCACCACCACCACCCCTAGCATGTTTACGAAGCACTTATCAAGTGCCATGCACCTTTTCGGGTGTGTCCGTGTTATTCGACCTTACCGCCTCTCTAGGAGGTAAATATTACTCCTTGCGTTTAATAAGAGGTAATCAGACGTCCAAAGAGGATCAGTTACTTGCCTTGGTGGTGCTGTGGAGCTAGGAGTCTAACCCAGGTCCCTGCGAAACCAAAGCTACACACTTGGTCCCGGTCAGAATAAAGCAACTCAATTACTAATTTATGAGCATCTCCTGGATGCCAGGCTCTGCGCAAGGTACTGCAGGCCTGAGATGCCGAGGACCTGCCTGCAAAAGTTCACTGCCTGAGA
This sequence comes from Nesogale talazaci, assembly GCA_004026705.1. Taxonomy (NCBI): domain Eukaryota; kingdom Metazoa; phylum Chordata; class Mammalia; order Afrosoricida; family Tenrecidae; genus Nesogale; species Nesogale talazaci. Next base: position 34,740 of record PVJH01000056.1, on the reverse strand, counting down.
GAGGACCTTATGTAACATGGGGGGGGCTGCGTTCATGAGCCACTAGTCACCCGGAGGTGGGAGAGCAAAGGTTTCTGTGTGTGAAGTGTCCTGTGTGACCGCAGACATGAAACCGAGGCTTTGCACAAGCCCTCTGTGACCACCAGTCCATCTCCTCTCCCTGCCTCCCGACTGATGTCCGAGCACAGGCATCCATTTCCATGTCTGGGTGAAGCCCTCACTCCCCTGGCCACCTTTCCTCCATCCCTCCTCCCCCCAGTCCTATCTTGCCCACAGGCTCTCTCCTCAACCACCTGCCTCTCCTCCGGCCCCCCTGTCCCTTGCATCATCCCCCAGCCCCCTCCCTTCCTCCCTGCCTGCCTCCTGTGTCTCCCAGCCCTGCTCTGACGTGGGAGGTGAAGGGGGGTGGGGGGGGCGGATGACTCACAGTGTTATGATGCAGATCCACAACACACAGCCACATTCACCCACAGACCGGGGCTCAGAAGCAGAGACAACCTCTGCCCCCCCCCCCCAGCAGCTGGTCAGCTTGGCAACCCCCCTCGGTCTGGAAGCCCGTCGCTACTGCCCCCCTCCCGCCCCCGCCCCCATTGAAGGAGCCGAAAGAGAAGAGAGAAGAGTGAGCCGAGAGACTGAGAGAGAGGCAGCTAGACGGAGATCTCGGCAGCAGACCTCAAGGTGAGGGGCCAGCCCTTCTCCGACGGATTTTCACGTACCCACCCCGCACCCCCACCCCTTTGCAAACGTCCTCCGCGGGCTGCGCGCGGCTTGCTCCCCTCGGCAGGCAGAAGCGGCATGCCCCCACCCTCGGCCCTCCCTTCCCCCTCCCCGCTGCCTCCGCTCCTCTCTCTCGGCTCCTCCATCCTTGTGCAAGCTGCGAGCTCCCGCACTTCTCTCCCGGCAACTTCGGCGACCGCAGCAGGCGTCACCGGTGCCCGTTTGGCTGCGGGTGCAGACCCCCGAAGCCCGCCCGCCCGCCGAGCTGACTGCGCTGCTGGGGCTTGGACCGAACCAGGCGGAGCAGGCCATCCCGGGGGGGGGGCGGGAGGGGGCCGGAGGCTCCGAGCAGATCCCCCCCCACCACCCTTGGCTGTTTTTCTGGGAGGCACGGGATTCGCACCTGGTTCCTCCAGCCTCTGCCGGCAGCGCCGCCAAAGGATGGAATCGACGCTCCCCTCCCCCGTCTCTCTGCGGGGTCCACTCCACCCCCCACCCCCGCCCCCAGCGCTCATCAGCTAGTCTTTGTGGTCCCCCAGTTCTTTGCCCACCTTGCTTCTCCCGAGGGAAGAAATGGCCCCTAATCCCCTTCTGAGCTTTGCTTGGCCTTCCTGGTAGCCTCTCTCGGGCTGGGCAGGGAGGGGTGGAGGTGGGGGTGGGAGGGAGGCGTGCCGCCGTGAGAGACCGCCAGGGGCTAGCACCTGGGGCGGCCCCGTCGTCCCCACCCTGCACGAAGGTGTTGCTCGGGGTGCAGATTGGAGAGGAGCTGGCAAACCAAGCCCAAGTGGACGGGGCCCGGTGGTTCCCCTGCGGCCAGACCCCAATGTCACTCTGAATCAGCCCAAGGTGCCTAACTGGGGCCCTGTCAGGGGGAGAGGGCCAGAAGCTGAAGGTGGTCTCTAGAGGGACTTTGGTGGAGACGGACTGCCTGGAGCACGGCTGACGGTCATTGTCACCATGGAGGACAGGAGGAGGAGAGGGCCATCTGCCCAGGCCCATCAGAACAGCACTGCCTCTTCTCCGGAGTACTGGTCTAGCGGTGCCCGGAGCACCCAGCTGCCAACCAGACATGGCTTTTCCACCGCCATGGCTCAGAAAGCCCCAGAAGGAGACGACTACACTTCCCTGCTTATCAAGAGCCACCAGAGGACAGACACCTCCCTTCTTATCCTCAGTCCCCAGCCACCTCTTGGAGACTCTGCATGGGCACCAGCAAGGCTGTCCTCTTCGGGCACCGGCAGGGTCACTGCTGCTGGGGCCGGAGCCTGGGAGAACGTGGGAATACTATCCTCTGCCTGGACCTCCTAAGCACAGCGTCTAGAAACCAGCTGCTCCCGTTCACAGTGGAAGCTCCCCTTCTCTTGCCTGGCCCTGGAGACCTGACTTCCCCATTGGTTCTAGCTCAGACGGACTTGTGGGACAGAATGATGTCTCTGCAGGGAGGCTGGCTACCTAGGACCTTGACCGAGGACAAAGGCCACGGTTAGCAGAGGGCAGTAGAGAGTGCAAGGGGGTCCGGAGGCTGCCCGACGCTTCTGCTGGACTGGACAGTAGCCTGCGGCGCAGGATGCGGGAACGGGGCTCCTCATCCATGGAGACATCCTTAAAGTTCTAGAGTCCCAGCCTGCAGCCCCTGCTGCCCAGGAGAGGGTCGAGGCAGTGTGCATCTGTCTTTCCCGCACGAATGTGTGAGGGCCGGCTGGGGCTGGGAACGGAAATCACCAGGCACCCCAGCTCTTCCAAGGCCGTGAGCCCGGTGACCAGTTCCGTCACTGCCTATGCCACACGGATGAGCTGAACTCCAAGGAGAGGGCACTCACAGTGACGTGGCTCCCATGGCAGCCTTTCTGCCAACGGACTGCTCTCAATGGAAAACAGTGGAGGCTGCTGCAGCCCCAGGAGGGCAAGACTATGGCACTGGCAGCCTGGAGCCACTGCCAGGCTGGCTGGAGCAGAACTGGAATCCAGGTAGCCCGAAGACCCAGACTCACGGGCGCTGGAGAGGTTGCTGGGATTGGGGATAGGCAGGAGGATGCAGGTGACTGAGCCTCCGCTTCGCCCCCTAAAAGGGGTTTCTCGTGAGGTTCCCTGCTCTCCTAACGTGCCTCTCCCTCTTCCCAGGTGATTTCCTTTTCTGTCTGCTTCTCGTCTGGGGGGGCCCTGGCCGGGCAGCCCCCCCACATTTCTCCTGCCCTGAAACACGGCTCTAGCCAACCTGCTCCGCTGCTTCACCTGCGATCGTCTGTGTGGGGGCTGCACTGCGCCAGCCCCGCCCGCCCGCCAGGGCATCGTGCTCCAACCGGTCATGCCCAGCTGCGACCCCGGCCCGGGCCCTGCCTGCCTCCCCACCAAGACTTTCCGCAGCTACCTGCCCCGCTGCCACCGAACTTACAGCTGCGTCCACTGCCGTGCACACCTGGCCAAACACGATGAGCTTATTTCCAAGGTATGCTAGAGGGGGACCCGCCCCTCTCCTTTGTGCTCTCACATAAGGGGCTGAGTGCTAACCTCGCCTCCTCTCCGTCTCCACAGTCCTTTCAAGGGAGCCATGGCCGAGCGTACCTGTTTAACTCCGTGTGAGTCTCCCGCCTTCCCTGGGCATGCGTGCTGGTGTGTGCATGGGGTGTCTTCTCTAGAGATGGGGAGCTAGGCTGCCAGAAGGTGCAAACCTTGCTGCAACTTCTGGTTTTGGCCACCCTTCTTGCCAAGGGGAATCAGAAAATCCCCCTGCAACATGCTTGGGCCGGGTGCTCTGCACAGACTGACTGCAGGTGCACAGCTCCCAGAGGGGGCAGACCGCCAAAGCGGGTGTTGCCAGAGACCCCAGAGATGGGGTGGTTGAGCTCTCTCCAGACAGGACTTTCACAGGGCTGGTGGGGGTGCTGAACTGACTCCCCATTGGGTTCCGGGTCCTTCCTGTTTCCTGAGACAGGGTCAATGTGGGCTGCGGGCCAGCCGAACAGCGCCTCCTGCTCACCGGGCTCCACTCGGTAGCTGATATTTTCTGTGAGAGCTGCAAAACCACGCTGGGCTGGAAATATGTGAGTACCCGGGGACAGGGCCCGTCCTCAGAATGCGGGGCTCCGTGGTCCTCCAGAGCCACCAGTCAGGTCTTTGCGTGGTTTGAAGGGTGAGCTCGCCACTGGCTTGGGTTGGGGGCCCTTGGCACAGAGGCCATCCGCGTGGCAGGGGGTTCTGCTTTGTCCAACCATCACTGCTTCCCCCTCCACCAGGAACAAGCATTTGAGACGAGCCAGAAGTACAAGGAAGGGAAGTACATCATTGAAATGTCCCACATGGTGAAGGACAACGGCTGGGACTGAGGGGCTCAGGCAGGCTATGCCCTTCCTCCGCATGCCCCATCCTCCCCCTCACATGCCCCCTGGTCCTGCCAAGCAGTCCATACCAGCATGAGTACTGTCCACCCCTGGGGGAAACCCGGCTCCAACCAGCCCTTCCCCTGCCCTCACCTCATCACTACCAGGCCCTTTGCAGAAAAGGGGCTTGGAGTACCCCAGGGGTGTTCAAGGCTCAGGGGTAGGCAGCAATCAGGGAGACACAGACCGGGGGAGAAAAGGGGTGGCTAGGGGACCCCAAGGTCCTGAATACTAAAAGTGGTGACCAGGCGTACTCAGGCAGAAGGGGCTAGGGGAGGAGTCAGCTTTTGCTTCTTGACAGAAGAGAGGACAACCTTGGCTCATGGGGCTGGTAGGACCCAGGGCACAGGAGAATAGCAGATGAGGAAACAAGCGCTTGGGTTCCAATGGCACTTGGGCCTCAGACACCAAGAGAGTTCAGACTCCCACAGAAGGGGAAGAGTTTCCCACTCCCAGTCGGTCACGGGAGGACTCGGGGGTGGAAGGATAAACCACAATCCCAGATTCTGGGAAAATATAAGAGGCTCAGAGGGGTTTCCATTTCACTCCACTTGGTAGTTGATCTTGGCACTGAAAAGGCACTTTGAGTAGCTAACCTTTGCTGTGGGATGGAGGGGGCTGGCCCTGGAGGAGCGCCCGCCCCCCCACGCGCTGGCTGTTTCCAGAGCAGGCAGTCCTGGTGGGTACTCCCAGGCCCTGCCACTGCTCCCCGGGACCCAGGTCCCTGGAGGGAAAAGGGAGAATCAGTGCTACGGGCCGGTCTTTCCCGTGGCTGCCACCAGCGAACGACACTTTTGTATGATACATAAAATGTTTGGGTCTATTTTTAATAAAAAGGGGAAAAGCAACGGTGAGGAGCTCTGTCCTCTGACTTTCCTTCCTCGTGCAGTGCGGTCCCTCTCTTACCGCAAGAGGGCAGCAGCGTAACTTCGTCAGTGGTTGAGACACCCCTCCCCAACTTGCGCTTTTAGAAAACACATCATCAAAGGCAGTCCAGTGTAGTCAACTTGAACTCATGGCAACCCCAGTGTGTAAAGTCGCACAGTTCTACTCTGTGAGCACACAAGGTGGTTAGGAGCCAGAACGGACTCGACAACCAAGGGTTGGACACCCAGAGGCATAGTGCCAGGCCTTTCTTGTGCACCACTAGAATCCACAGCCACTTTTTTTTTTTTGGCTATGTGCTGGGCATTCAAGTGAGGTCTGTTCCAGCTGAAGCTTGGAACCCCTGGCAACCAATTTGTGCCCAGCACAGATCCAGGATTGGGCAGCAGGAGGAAACGTCCCATAAGTTCCTTGGGTCTGTACGTTTCAGCTTGGTCTGTAATGTGTTTGTCAGCTCCTGATCAAACGTGGGCGAACAGAAATCGGTCAGCCAACGCACTGCTCTGGCGGTTGGTAAGCGCAACACAGAAGCTTGAAATTGTAGCATCAATATCATTGCGAGCCAAGGGCACTGGGGGGGGGAGGGGATGGGGAAATAGAAATTCTATTTTACTTTGGGGTCTTGGACACCTGCGTGGGAAGGGCGCACACACTGCCTAAAAACCACACATGGTAAGCCAAGTAGTTATTGAAAGATTTGTACCCACTGCCTCTGCTGCTGGAAGGGAGACGTGGTGGAGTCGTGTAGCCGTTTGAAACCAGCAAGCACCACCTGGGAGAAAACAGAGCTCTCTACTCTCCTGAAGTTAGTCTTGGAAACCCCAAGGGGCAATTCCACTTGTCCTACAGGCTTGCTGAGTTGGCTTCAATGTGTTGGGAGGGCTGCTTGCTTACCAGGCCTTAGCGCACTGGGGAAGGAAGCGAGGGGCAGCAGAGCCTGGCTTCGTGGGGCTCGAGGTGATGGGAAGGGTTGTGGATAACCGACAGGAGGCAATTCCAGTAGTGTTGATCCTTAGTGCCAAGTCCATTTAAGTCTGAGCAGGGTGGGAGCCCAGAACTGAATTTAGATTTGATGGGGGGGGGGGGGCGGTAGGGGATGGCTGTGAGGACCCCTGGCCTATGAGAAGCCAGGCTGTCAAGTGGCAGAGTGTCTCAGGCTCAGGGAACTGCAAGCTTGGTCCATTTGAGGGAGAAAACATGAAGTTCCCTAAGGCTGAGGTGTAGGGGCCATGGCGGTAAGGAGATGAGATGAAATAGGAGACAGGGAGCAGTCAGAAACCAATTTAGGGAATCCAGATTCCATCCCTTGGGTAGTTAGGAGCTTTGGGGGAGGGGGGGAGGTTATGTAACAGCTGCTAAAGGACATCGGTTTGACCCTGCCAGTGGCTCCATGGCAGACACCATTACACTTTCCATAGAGTAAAGCTTTGGAAACCTTGGAAGAAATTGACTCGGGGCTGAGCCCCGGCGGCATAGTGGTTGTGCGCGGGACTGTGGCCCACTGGGACGGGAGTTCAATTCCAGCAGTGGGGCTGGGCCTCCTACTCCCAACACCAGAGAGCAGTGATGCCCCCTCCCCCCCCCCCCCCACCGCCAAAGAAATTGACTCAACATTTTTCTCCTTTTTTGGGGGGTGTTACCCCTTACCCAAAAGGTCTCAGGGACGGTGGCCTATCAGACCCTCCAGTGTCTGCGTTACCCAACAGATGCCAACATTTTCCTTGTGGGCTCCAGCGTGGGGCCAGAAGCCTGTCCTTCTTGGCCTCCACTCTGACTCAAGTGCGGGAAGTTGTCTTCCACCCTTGGGAATCAGGTCCAAACCAGCTGCTCTTCCTTGATCCACCACCTTAAGAAATCAACCAAGAGCTCTGGGAGACAAAGAGAAGGCCTTTGGTGTCTCAAGTTCTGCATAAGCTCCTTTGGAAGATCCATTCTCTGGCTTGGGATCAAGAGTTGGTGCTTAATCTTTAAGGCTGTGATCAGACCATGGGCCACCCCAGCTTAACTCTTACAGATACATAAGCAGGGGCACCCTCCGGAACCATCGAACACCCCTGTCCTGAGAGGCAGGGAAGGGCTTCTCCCTGGAGACCAGTGCTGTTGGGCTAGCCATTACCCGAGGTGTCCTATGGAAGGAGGTATCCTCTGGGCCCAAGGATTCCCCAATTTCCTCCACTTGCCCTCCAACCTGGGAACTGGGTGTCCCCTTTGACCAACAGGCTGCAATTGCTCTCCTTCCAGGCTTGGGACTTTGGAGGCTGCCCTCTGAGAACCAGCAGATGGCATTCGAAACCTTCCGATCGGGGCATCTCCCAGAAGCAAAACCATTTGCAGGGGTTCCTTTGAAACCCATGTGTGTCCAGAGCAGAAGCGTGTGGCGGGGCTTTCAAGACCAAAGCCCTTTTCACGGGATGCGGGGCAAGAGATTGCGAGGCCCTTCTTCGGAGGGGCTTGAGTTGTCCCACGCTTTGGGGGTGCAGCCAAGCTTGGTAACTGTCCGCACCAAGGGGTTTCCCAAGGAGAAAAGGCCCACTTACAGCTCCCCAAAAATACAGACAGACAGGCGAGCTGTCACCCCTTTGATTTCATCTAGGCACTACACCGCTTAAGCCTTTCTGGAGTTGCCTTGACCTCTTGAGAGTTAAGAGGGCGGCATGAGGGGCGTGGTGTCAAACCGCTGAGTGCGCAGTGAAGATTCCCGGCCTCAGAAGAGGGCCACCTGACTCAATTAGCGTCCGGAGGGTCAGGGCAGTGACCCCCGAGGAGGCGGCCAACGCTGGGTAGCACTAGCCGGCCAATGCCCTTTTAACATTGCACTGCTAGTGTTCGCTGTAGACAGTAGCACAATGTGAAAAGAGCGCTGGCCAGCAGCAGGGGCGGCTGGCTGTGCCTCCTCACCCCTCCCTCCACCCCCTGGGCCTCCCTCTGCCCCCTCCTCTCATGGTCCACCGCAGCCCCCCTCCCTCCCCGTCCTTTCTTGGTGTTAGCCCCATCTCCTCAGCATTCTTCTTCATGCCGCCTTCCTTCTTCACCCCTTCCACCCACACAGAGAAGAGCCTTGTTCTTTGAAGTGGGGGGTCTGGGAGCAGACAGGGTCCAGGCAAGCCAACGGAAACCTTGATGCTGGTGCTCACTCGCCACGGCAAGTGGCTGGTAGACACAGGTGGGAGTACCCTGGTGGGAGCCTCTACCCCTACTTCTGCCAGTCTGTCTTCTAGAAGAGCATGCTGGCCAGGACTAGAGTCTTCTGTTCTTCCCAACTCGAGAGCTCGCTCCTTTTAGAGGAGAGGACGGGGACATTGGGCCTCCAAGAGGCAATCTAAGCTGGAACTCCAGAGTCAGGGGTGGGGAGTGTGGTCTCAGGCTCCCAGGGGGCAGAGAAGAAGCTTCCAGGTCAGGATGTGGGAGCTGATGGAGAAGCCCCACCCAAGGGTCTCCTGCTGGAGGGCTGCACAGCATTTTATGCATTGCCCGAGACAGAACAGGGAGGCCGATTCGCTCAAGCTCAGAGAGGTGGGGTAGGCTTTTGTTGGCGGGCTATTACCAGAGCCATCTGAGGTTCTACCCAGGAGCCTTTAACTCTCCTGAACCTCTCCCCTCCCCTCTTCTTAGACTACGGGCCTGAAACACAGGCATAACTCCCAGAGCCCAATTTAAAAAAAAACCAAGAGGCTACCCTGGAGGATCACCCGGACACCCAAAGGTCCAGGGCTGAGGGCACTCCCACCCGATAGCACATTCCTCACTGGGCAGTGGCTGCCAAGAGGTAGCTGGTTCAGGGCTGGGGAAAGGTGAGCACACCACTCCTAAGAGGAACCCCGGAGAGAGGGCTGCTGTGGGGCTGACTGCGGAAGCCCTCCCCACTCCCCCCCTTCCCAGCCCACAGGAGGGCTGAGGGCAGCATTCCAGTTGAGAGCTCAACTCTGGGCTTCTCCCACCCTCTCAGGAAGCAGGAGAGGTTCTCTCCCGCCTTCCCGGGCAGAGGGGGTTCCTGTGTTCTGCAAACACGGGAGCGCGGGCCACAGTGTGCACAGTTCTAAAGGGCGGAAGCGAGGCCTTGCTGGGGTCAGTGTCCAGGCCTCTGCTCCCGGGGTTGGGCAAACCGGTCCCAGCTGGGAAATGGATCCGGCCAACAGGAGGCAGAGAGGCAGGGCTGCCCAGCAGGCTTCAAGACTCTTCCCCAAGGAGTTCCCAGCTTTTTCCTCAAACACCCCCTCCCCCCCTCTACCTCCTCTCCCCTGCAGTAAGACACAAGGGGCTGGGACTAAGATCCCCTCTCCTGGTGCTTACAGACCCAACTCCTGCCTTAGGAGCAGGCCGGGAAAGGCACCAGCCAGCAGGGCCCCTCCCCCACCTTGGGCCCAGGAGCCACCCCCCAGCTCCTTCCCGAAGCGGGTGTCGAGATCGAGGAGGAAATGGGGGAGGGGAGGCCCGGCTCAAATTCTCTCCACGCCCCCTCCTCATTGGCCACCATCTTCCGGCCCCTGCCCCCCAGAGCAGCAGGGGATGGGGCCCAGCCTGTGGAAGGGAGAGAAAGGGCAGGTGGAGGGTTAGCCAGAGCAGCAGGGGCAGGGGGCTGGCCCCGACTGTCTCCTCCCACCCTCTGCCCGCAGCCATGGCGACCGGAGGAGGAGACCAGGAGGGTCCTGAAAGCCATGTTCTGTGAATGGGATGGGGGGGGGGAGGCAGCTGGGAAGCCGGGGGGCTCTCTCTCAACACCCAACTGTGCCTCCCCCTCCCACCCACCGACACCTCGAGGCTGGACCACACACCAGCACACGCTCACGCACACGCGAACTCTCGCCATACTTGCAGCCCAACTCAGGCCCTCCACCGCACACTCACCCCGAAGAGCAAGAACTGCCCTGTGCGCGCGCGAGGCTCCCCCCCCATTCCCGGCACACCCGCCCCCGCCCAGCACCCCGCAACTCTGAGCTCCGGGGCGGACCTCGGAGCCGTACCCACTCACCCCGCAACTTCTCCAGCCGCGCAACTCCCGGCTCGGCCTCGGCCGCCGGGGTTCCCTGGGCACACGCCCGCCCCAGCCCCCGGACCCTCGCACACACGCCCAGGCACACGCAGACGGCCAGCTTCGGGGGTGCTCCGGCAGCCCGCGCCCCAGCCCTTCCCCACCACACCCCCCGCAGGAAAATGACAGCGCGAGAACTTCCCAGCGACAGTTGGCTTCCAGGAGCACCCAGGAGAGATGCCCACGGGCGGGGACAGAGGAGGGACAGAAGCGGCCGAGAGAAAGCGCCCAGACCCAGCGCCCCCTCCGCCCAGCCCGGAGCCCCCCCGAAAGCCGGCGGCGTTACCCTTGGGCGCTCGCGACACTACACACGGCTCTCCGAGACGTTCCGTGCCCGCCACCTTCGTCCCGGGCTCTTTCTCTGCCCCGGCCTCCCGCCCTCCTCCCGGGCCTCGCGCCCCGCGCTCACGCCCCCGGCAGCCCCTCGCCCGGGCCGGGCTCCGCGGCCGCCCGTGTCCACGCCGCCGGGCCGGCCGCTGCGAGGCCGGCGGGGCGCTGCGCCCCGCGCCGCGGCCGCTCTCCGCGCTCTGCCCCCCGCGCCCCCTTTCTCCTTCCACACTCCCTGCCGTCCATCTTGAATACTTGGGATTCTTGAATGGAGTGAGCAGGATCCGCTCCCCCAGGCTCCCATTGGCTGCGGGTTAACCCTTTTGAAACGAGATCCTCCCTCCCATTGGCTGCCGGGCTCCCCTCTTCTCCCCCAACCCCCATACCTTCCACCTCCCAGCCGCGCGCGAGGTCAGGGGGAGCTCCGGGCGCCCCCGCCCCTGGCCTCGCGCCCCCTCCTCCACCCTGGGGACGCCCTGCGCCAGGCTCCCTCCAGCACGCTCTCGGCCAGGCTGCCGGTGAAGGCGGATCCGGTTCCCGCCAAATGCAGCCCCCAGGTGGAGCTCATCCCAGGCGCCCCATGCCCTGGACCCGGAGACCCTGGACGAGGCGAAGGGTGCAGCTTGCCTCTCGCATCAGGGTTGAATCCCTGAGGCGCCACCAGCGCTTCCCCCCAGAGAAGCATTCTCGGGCAGCCTTTGATTCCTTTACCAGGGATGTCACAGATGCAAAAGCCCCTCCACCAGCCGCCTCCCCTCCCCTGGCTGGGCAGGAAGAGGAAAGTGGGGTTCTTCAGAGGAGCGAATTCCCTGAGTGCCGCTGGGCAGGTCCGATCCGAACTGGAATGTGCAGCATCTGGAACGCTGCTAACACAAACCTCCTCTCCCACCAGTCAGCCCCCCTGAGCCTGGGCCCCCGCGCGCTGGGCCCACCGGTCTCAGAAGGGGCGGGAGGAGGCCATGGGGAGTCCCTGAGCGGCATGCACGATGAAGTGCTCAACTGCTAACTAGAACCTCTAGCAAGAAAGGCCGGCCATCTGCTTTCAAAAGGCCACCGCCGGGAAAACCCTGTAGGGTGCACACAGAAGGGGACTCCCCGGGTCAGAGTCCCCTGGGTCATGGAGGAAAGAGGCAGCAAGGCATGGGGCAGTGAGGCCCCCCAGCCCCCTGAGAAAGTTAGGCCCAAGGCTGGAGAGGTCAGACTCTTCCCTGGGCCTCAGTTTCCTCCTTTGCAAACATATCTAGAAGTGTTCTCCCTGGAAGGATCTGGAAAGACCTTCTCCGTCTGTATGGCCCATTCCTGTCGCCACTAGCCACACTATGTGTGCTACTGACCACTTGAGTGGTGTGGCTACTGTAACTAAGGACCTTGCTTTTGGATTTATTGAATAGCCACACGGGGCTACTGCATTGGCCAGTACAGGTCTGGATTGCTTGTGATCTTGATGGCGCTTGATGTGGTGGTGATGGAGAAGGGGAGAGGGGCAGAGGAGCTGGAGGAATCCATTCCTCTATCCCGCCAGTCTGCCACAGCTGCAGGCATCAAGACCCAGGAAAGGAGATTCCAGTCTCTTCCGGCTTGGCCAGGAACGCTGCCTTCTCTATACCTTCCTTGGACAAGGAAGCAGAGATGCTAGGGCTGCTATGTTACGCGGTGCGAAATTTGACTCAGTTTGCTTTTGTATGGGGCACTAGGGGACGTGATGTGTTTATTCACACATGAGCCCCCCCCCACCCCCCCACCCATCCAGCCACCCTTCCACTGCCATTGAGTCAAGACCAACCCACAGCCATTCTTTAAGCCAGGCTCGGACTGTTCCCTAGGTTTTCCAAGGGCAGGCCATCTCCTATTTCTCTAGGAGAGCAGTAGCTGGCTTCCAACTGCAGATCATGAGCTTAACCTCCCCCTGAGCTCCTTGCACACGTTAACAACACCCAGAAACTTAAGCATTTCTCTTCGGGGCTCTTGTGTGTGCACACACGTACATCATTAAGCTTATCCAGTCAATGAACTCTGACCTGTCCGGGAAATCCCAGAGCCCCTGGTATATCAGGGATACAAGCACCAAGGCCTCTCAGAGTCGCCACTCTAGACCAGGGTGGCTGAGAGACCCCCAAACCATCTTCTCCAACCCCCACAAGGCAGAGAATAAGGTGGGAGAAGGGCGTTTTGGGGCTCACATTTGAGTCGATCGACCAAGAAACAGAAGTAACTGGGCCTGAGGACTCTAGGGAGCAAAGGTGTGCTGGGTGTTTCAGATGATGGGAGCTATAGGCTAGGACCAGCCCACACAGGGCTCTACTCTAGCAGAGAAAGCAGCTCCAGAGGGAGCCAGGATGAAGGTGATGGCACCAGCCCAAGCTGGTACAGTATTTGTTCCGTCCCCGTGTCTGGAGGGCCTCTGGCCTGGGCAATGTGCTAAGGGTGAAGGATAAGGATAACACAAAGCCACCTAGGAAATGGCTTCTGCCTTCAATATTCCTTTAGGACCAGGGGCAACATGCTAAGTGTCGATTCTCCAGTGAGGCGTTCAGCAGAGGAAAGGATCGCTCCCCGTGACAATGGTGTCCAAGAGGGCTCCCTGGAGGAGGAAGTCACATCTGAGACACGAGGAATGGGAATACCAGGAGATGGAAGCAAGGACAATGAGGACCAGTCCCGTGGTGGGAGCAACACCGAGACCGCCTCGACACAAAATGGAGTGTGTTCCGGAGGGAGGGGACACGCAGTGGGAACATAGGACGTCAAAAGAGGGGTCATAGCAAAGGTTGAAAGGCAGGCTGGGACAGAACATGGTCTTGCACTCTTCCCGCTTGCCTCTGCTGCAGTTCCAAAGACATCGTTTGTCTTGAGGATATGCTGAGCCTCTTCTTCACCAAGGGTACGCCTCCCACCGAGCCGTCCAGCTGCCTCATAGCCCTCCTGTCAGATCTCGCTGCTTTTACCCTTCGCTCCAGGTCCCCTCTCTGGGTTCCACAGACTCTCTTCCACAGACTCTCTCTGTTAGAGAGAGGACTCGCCATGCTCTGGATGCTCAGTGCTCCAGTGCACGCTGCATGGAGAGCCCTTCCCTTCTGGCTTGCCACCTTCCATACCCTGGCTTGGCCCCTTTGTTTGGGGGAAAGAGCCAAACATGGAAGGCCAGGAACAGCCAGACATGGTCCAACCTGTTAGAGGTGTGTGAAAAAATGCACCCAGGAGCTACTTGGCTCCTAGCCACCCCCACCCCCATGTCTTTCCCTCCTCTGCTTGGAATTCCTGGAGTGTTCTGGAGTTCTGAGTAGCCTCCTTACCCCACCCCTACAGCAAGCAAGCCCTGGACCTCTCTGTAGGAGCCCCCGTTTGGTTTGCCTTTCTCCCTACTCTCTTGGGTCCTATGAGCTGGGACTTTTGTTCCCTAATGAGGAATACCACATCCAACTCTGGAACTCTGAGACCAGGAGGTCCGGCTGCTTCAACCTTCTGCCTCTTGGGAGGACTGCATCTAACATGCTGTAGGAACAGTTGCCGCCCTGACTCAATAGTCCACGGTAGAGGTCTTGCTTATTGAGACCTTGTCACATCAAGACCACTCTTATCATAATCCGTACATCCATCCACTGTAGGCAAAGGACCTTTGTACATTTGTACATTTTCTTTTTATTTAAGCCCATGGTATTGAGTCTCCTTGCTTCCTCCTTCCACAAGGAACTGTCTTTTGTTTTAAACAGTTTTACGGGGCATTTAACTCACATTATCCCACAATTCAGTAGTTTACCCAGGACAAGAAGAGTTGTGTAATCATCACCACTATCAGGTTTAGCACCTTTTCTCCCCTCCACACACGCATGCACATAAATCCCTTTCAAGCTGTGCTGTGTGATCACCCTCATCACCAGTTCTAGGAACTCTGTACCTTGACCAGTGTCCCTAGGTGCCACCATTCGAGAGTGACTAATAATCGCTGACTATTAATTTCTAAAGGCTGGACATCGGAGCCTCCCCCACCACACCGTGGAAGAAAGGCTTGATGCTCAGCGTCCATAAAGGACAACAACAGAGAAGATCCCAGGGAGCATAGGTCTAGGCTAATCGATGAGGACAGCTGCTCGGAATCAGCTCAGTGACAACAGGCTTGGTTTTTATCTTTTCCACTACCTGCTGGTGTGCCTGAGCACTTCTTGTGTGTGGAAGGCTCTACAATCTTTCCTGGTCTCATTCCTGGCCCCAAGAGGGTCACCCTTGAAGAGTGGAAGGCAGACACACTCCAGGCAGTTAGATGCTCGTGGGTGCTGAAATGCACAGAAGCACCTCCTTCCTGAGGTAGAACAGAGCCTTGATCTCATCCTGGTTTCCTCCCTTGGTCCCTTGTGTCACATCTCCGATGCCTCCCCATGGGTGCCGGACAAGCATCGGCAAACTGCACGGCCTATGGGCCGATTCTGTTCTCTGCAAGCAAAGTTCATTGGCACAAAACTATGCTCCGCTGTGTATGTATGGCCTGTAACTGGATTGGGAGGAGTCCTGATGGCACAGTCTGTTTCTCTAAAGATTCGTGGCCTCAGTAAGACCCTCAGGGGCAGTTCTGTCCTGTGGACGCGTTTTGAGTCATAATCGACTCAACGGTAGCGGTCGGCTTTTGTTTGTGAGGCCGGCACTGCTGGTTACCACAGACACCACCTGGAACACAAAGCCTCTACCGTTCCAGTGTCTGCTCACTGGCGCTTTGCAACCCGAGGTTGTCAACACTTCGTCTAGGGAAAGCAATTCTGTGGGCAGTTTCCAGTCTTGCTGTCTTGGAAATAGTAGAATTCAAGAATGACGACTTCACGGTCTTTGAGATGGGAACGGAAGGATTTTCTACTCAAGCTGCTCATTCCAGCAAGTCTTCCCTCAACCCTGCCGCAAACCTTCTCAGGATGCTAATCTGCTCTCCACATCTCTCCTTCACATTCCACCCATTCTTAAGCCCGTGCCATCTGTCTTCTCTTCCCCATGCTGGATAAAATGTGTCCACGAAGGGCCTCTTTATTACTGATCCACATCCACTTCCCAATGCTCAACACACACACACACACACACACACACACACACAACAACCTCTCTTTAGCATGCACCTTTTTTGGGGAGGGGGCGGGCATCACTGCTCTGCGGTGGTGGGAGTAGGATGCCCAGCCCCACTGCTGGAATTGAACCTCCATCCCAGTGGGCCGCAGTCCCACGCACAACCACAACGCCACCAGGGCTCAGCCCTCTAGCATGTACTTCTATTGACTGTATCAGTCTTGAAACGCAAAGGGCTTCTGGGAGATTTAGTTTCTCTTGGGGACCACCTAACTCTCCAACAATTCTACTGGGTCCTTGTCCCTTGTTGCCTAACACACACATTCTGTGGTGGCTTGTTGTTGGCACTGTTCCCTTTTTTTTGAAGGGGGGGCACTGTTCTTCACCCATACACTCTCAGAAGATGAAAACATCCACAAGGCTGACTCACCCATCATTTCTATGAGGGTCATCTATGTTGGTGACTTCCCAACATCCAACAGATTTCTTTTTTTAAAAACTCATTTTATTGGGGACTGAGCCCCAGTGGCATAGTGGTTGTGCACAGGACTGCGGCCCACAGGGTTGGAGGTTCAAATCCAGCAGCAGTTCTCCAGGAGCAAAACTGGACTTCTTACTCCTACCAGGGCAGTGATGCCTCAAAACAAAAAATAATTTTATTGGGGCTCATACAACTCTTTTTTTTTTTTTTTTTTTTTTTTAGGCATCACTGCCCTGGTGGTGGAAATAGGAGGCCCAGCTTTGCTCCTATGAGCAGGAATTGAACCTCCATCCCAGTGGGCCGCAGTCCTGCGCACAACCACTACGCCACCGGGGCTCAGCCTCAACTCTTATCACAATCCATCCATCCATCCATTGTATGCCAAGCACATTTGTACATTTGTTGCCATCATTCTCAAAACATTGTCTTTTTACCTAAGCCCTTGGTATTAGCTCCCCATATTTTCCCCTCCCTCCCCACTACCCCTCCCTCATGGGCTCTTGATTATTTATAAATTATCATTATTTTGTTATACCATACACTGGCTGATGCTTCCCTTCACCCACGTCCCTGTTGTCCGTATCCCAGGGAGGAGGTTACATGCAGATCCTTATAATCAGTTCCCCCTTTCTTTTTTTTTTCTTTTTTGTTTTTTTGGGCGGCATCACTGCCTCTGGTGTTCGTGGGCGCTATCCAGTGCCGCTCCTGAAAGCCGCTGCTGGATTTGAACCGCCAAGCCCCCGGGCTGCAGGGCCACACTCAACCACTTACACCACCGGGGCTCAGCCCTCAGTTCCCCCTTTCTAACCCACCTTCCCTCCACCCTCCCAGTATCACCACTCTCACCGGTGGTCCTGAAGAGATTATCTGTCCTGGATTCCCCATGGTTCTGGCTCCTATCTGTACCAGTGTACATCCTCTTGTCTAGCTGGATTGGTAAGGTAGAATTGGCATCATGATAGTGGCGGCGGGGAGGAGGGAGAGAAGCATTTAAGAACTAGATTTCTCACAGAAGACAGTCATTTCTCACATGCCAGTCTTGCCAGCCCAATAAACCCAAATCCGACAGCAAACACATGCCTTTGTCCTTACCTAGTCACCTTTGTCTCTCCTTCTAGCTTAATTGTTGTCAGTCCCAAGAGAACTGCCCTCTACCCTTCCCCACTGGGGCAATTTCATCCCTTCTGAGCAGTTTTGTCGGTCACCCCTGAGTGAGTCGCCGCCAGATCTTTGTCTCCGCTTCGGACATCGGGCACTATTTTGCTTGCCTTTCCCTTCTGATAATTACACCTTCATTTTCCTTAGGGACTGGGAACACCTATAAGGGAACTTTAAAATGTTCGTGGGGGAAATGTCATTATCATTTCATTCCATTTTTCCCACCAACTTTTGGAAGCTCTTTCATATTTTTTACTTTTGGTTCCCAGAGTCCACCCAGCACCAATATCGTCAGCCCCCTCAAGGGTGGTCTTACATCCCACGTGTATTAACGGCCTGCTTGCTTTCTAACAAATCACCCCCAACCTAAAGTGTCTTGGGACCATGGGGGTGAGTGAGAAGTTGGTGGGGGGAATAGAATGGAAACGTCATGGAATTTCTCAGCAAATTGTCGGACGCAGTCCCCAGGTTATGCGTGAGATCAGCTTCTCACGGGGTCTTTGACAGCAATGGGCAGGTCTTAGGATCAAGTGTCTGTCGTTCTTAGTTAGCCTGAGCCCTGGGGGCGTGGGGGTTAAATGCAAGGTCAGCAGTTGGACATCCACTGGCGCCTTGGGAAGAACGCTGGAGCTTTCGATTCCCTTGAAGAGCTCCGATCTCAGAAACTGGATGTCAACCAGGGCTGGGGTCTCATCCGACAGCTGGAGTGAGCAAGAAACTGCTTCCAGCCCTCTTCCATGGTGGTTGGCATGCTTCCGTTCCATGAGGGCGATTGGGCTGAGGGCAGCAGGATGAAGTCACAATCATTGTAGGTCATTAGGATCAAGTGCAGGTGGCGGCATTTGATGCAACCATTCTTTTTTTGGGGGGCGGGGGCGTATTACTGCCCTCTGGTGGGAGTGGGAGGCCCAGCCTTGCTCCTGGAGAGCTGCTGCTGCATTTGAACCGCCAAACCAGTGGGCTGCAGTCCCGCACTCAACCACTACGCCACCGGGGCTTAGTCCCGATTTTTTTTTTTTAATCATTTTACTGGGGACTTGTGCAACTCTATGACAATCCACACATCTGTCCATTGTGCTAAGCACTTTTGTACATTTGCTGTCCTCATCATTCTCAAAGCATTTGCTTTTTACTTGAGCCCTTGGTATCAGCTCCTCACTTTCCTCCCCACCTTGATAATTTGTAAACATTGATTATTTTTTCAGGTCTTACACTGTCTGATAACTCTGTTTACCCACTTTTCTGTTGTCTTTCCACCAGGGAGGGAATTATATATAGATAAAGTGACCAGATTTTAAGCGGGGCACCATTGACCGGGGGGTGGGGTGAGGTTCTTGATTAAAAATTTGGTTGATATAGAGCAACAAAAATTTTCATAGAATGCAAAAATAGTATTGCAATATATTTATTTTAATTTTAAAATGCTGCAGGATGTTGTTAAATTGTTAAAAAGTGGGACGTCTGGGTCACTGATCAGTTCCCCGTTTTTCCCCACCTTCCCTTTCCCTTCTTGACATCACTACTCTCATTATTGGTCCTGAGGAGATTATCTGTCCTGGATTCCCTGTGTTTCCAGTTCTTACCTATACCAGTGTGTATCCTCCGGTCTAGCTGGATTTGTAAGGTAGAATTGGGATCATGATAGTGGGGGCAAGGAAACATTAAAGAACTAGAGGAAAGTTCTGTGTTTCATCGGTGCTTTACTGCACCCGGACTGGCTCGTCTACTCCTTGCAACCCTTCTCTAAGGAAATGGCTAGCTGCCTACAGATGGACTTTGGGTCTCCACTCCGCATTCCTCCTCATTCACAATGATATGATTTTTTGTTCTTTGATGCTTGATAACTGATCCTATTGACACGTCATGATCACACAGTGGTGTGCTTCTTCCATGTGGGCTTTGTTACTTCCAGCTAGATGACCGCCTGTTTATCACCAAGCCTTTAAGATCCCAGATGCTATATCTTTTGATAGCCCGGCACCATCTGCTTTCTTCACCATATTTGCTTATGTACCCACTTTGTCTTCAGCGATTGTGTCGGAAAGGTGAGCATAATGGAGATGCAACCATTCTTGCCGTTTCAATCTTGGTAACCTAATCTCAGGAATGACCATCCCTCCCTCAGATTTTTCTTTTGATTCTGGTTCTAAATAGTGTATACAGGGCATGCACACTAATAGGCAAAATCACATAGGAGCTTGTTAATGGCTGTCAATCACACCAGGTCTAGTCAATTCAATCACAATTATAGGCTTAAGAACAGGCATCTACTCTGGGTCAATCAGAAATAGGCCTGAGATGTTGGCTGAAACCTCTGGCACTGCTGGAGCTGTTATGTTATGTGTTAGTTTGGACCAATTAGAGAAACAAATTCATAGAGAGGCATATGTAAATAAGAAGGCGGTTTATCTACAAGAGCAGTTGAATATTGAGAAAACATTCCAGCCCAGTCCAGGTCAAGTCTATAAGTGTAATATTAGCCCATATTTCTGATATCAATCTATAAGTCCTCTTCAGACTCACAAAACACATGCAATGACGCTGAATGCAAGGTGATCACAGGCCAGAGTGGGTGGGAGTTCTTGTGGATCCAGTGGGGGTATAAACATCTCAGGGCTGGCAGGGGTCTTCATGGGGCTTCTCCAGCACCCAGGACAATATCAGGATAGGTTCATGTGGCTTCGCCTCAGTGATGTCTCAAAGGGAGTCAGCCTTGTCAGTGGAGCATCTCCAATGGAGTCAGTAGAGAGAGCAAAGTGTCTCTCCCCACCAAAGACAAAAAAGCAAGGGTCCCCGGAATTCTTAGGAGACAGCTATGCACACACAGAGGGCTTCTTGGTTCTATCTTGATTGACAGGCCAGACTCCACCCCTTCACTCATAATCCTCTCATATTGGCACAAGATTATGTACTATGTTAGTAGAAGAAAAACTTGACCCTGCTGGTGGTCACCCTGGCTGCCATGTGGGAAAACCTGCCTAAAATGGAAAATGAAAATAGTAGAGAAAGGCGGAGATGTGATAAAGACCCAATGACATCATTTAATAGCCCCTGTGCAGCTATTCTGGCAGCCAAACCCTTCATATGATAAGTCAAGACATTCCCTCTTCAGCTTATGGCTGTTTTAGTTGGATTCTGTCACTTATAACCAAGAGATTTTTGGTGGCCATGATTAATGTCTCAGAGATACCTTTGGTTCAGTCTGTCCAAACCCAATTTCACTGTTTACTTCTTACCTTTCCTACAAGCCTTTAACTGCTGTGGAAATTAAAACAGTCCATATACCTGGGCTGATTCTCCAGAACCATAAGAGAGATCCCTTGCTTTGCGAAGATGAGAGAGGTGAATCAATGACTGACACACAACCATAAATCCAAGATGAACAAATAGCTCTTAAGTTTTTCCCTCAAAGACGCTAGAATCTTATGAAATTTTTGGATGTGAGTTGCATGATTTAAAGAATGAAAACAATATAGTCATCTGACTCTCATATCAAAACAAAATATTCACTGACAAAACTTCTTTGTCAGATTTTATATTTGGGAGACAAGGGGGTAAAAAACTCAAAGCATAGACAACCATAGTTTGATAGGCCATCTCAATCAATTGATGTAATGTAGTACATAAAGTCAATGTTCCACTTCCTCCTTTGGTAAGTAGAAACTGGAGTCTTGAAGGCTCACGAGCAGCCATCAGAGATACAGGTTACTTTCTATTGGGAGCAGTGAAGGGGGCGGGGGAGAACCACAGACTCCAGTGATTGCGCAAGACTACAAAACCACATGAACCACAACCTCCCTAAGCCTGAGACATGAAGAACTAGATGGTGCCCGACCACCACTATCAACAGCTCTGACCAGGGTCACAGTAGAAGTTCCCAGAGAGAAATAAAAGTGCAGACCAGAATTTCAATTTATGACAAAGACCAGATATACTGGTCTGACAGAGACTGGTGTGACCTGCGCCCCCAACACTATGATCTTTCGATGCCCTTCAAACTTGGAACTAAACCCACTTCCGAAGACCAATAGGCAGGATTATAAAGTGAACAACAATACCCACGAGGAATGTGCTTCTCAGAATTTTCAGATATGTACACAGCCAACCTTGCAGAGTTTGTCCAAAAGCAAACTTCAGAGGGTGAGAAGGGGCAGGGAAGTTGGGTGACTGGGAATGGGTGACCAGGGGTGACAGCAGGGAGAGTGCTGCAGACACA
Source organism: Nesogale talazaci (assembly GCA_004026705.1). Lineage (NCBI taxonomy): Eukaryota > Metazoa > Chordata > Mammalia > Afrosoricida > Tenrecidae > Nesogale > Nesogale talazaci. The sequence goes on along the minus strand of PVJH01000056.1, from coordinate 13,507 downwards.
TGGAGACAACAGCAGACGAAGTCACAAAACCACCTGTGGGTAAAGTGTTGAATGAGAGACTAATTTGCTTTGCAAACATACACCAAAACCACCGTGAAATGTTTCTGTTCTTTTAGAACCACACATCACAGACCAAAATGATGTTTCAATGAACTGCCCAGTCCCCACACGTGCTGCATATCTGTGGAAAAACCCTCTGATCTCAAAGACAAAGAAAATCTGTGATTTGGAAGCCAGCTGTTGTGTCCCTCACCCTCTTTTCTATATAGGCCCAGGGAGTTTCCTGGGCTCGAACGCATCTCACCCAGCCTATTGTGAACTTGAGGCACGTGTGCACCTCTCTGAACCTCTACTTGCTGATCTATAAAGATGTCACTTTGAAGACTGTACCCATCTTTCCCCTGCACCACGATCATCCAAAGTGTCCTTTATCTCACTCATGCTGCCTCTCAGACTTGCCAGCTCCTCTCCATTCCCCTGCCACTTCATACCCACCATGGACTCTGCTGTCCTTTGAGCAATAATGACCCAAACCCCTTAAACTTACTGCCCTCAATTCCATGTTGACTCCTGGTGATCCCATGTGAGTTTCTGAGACTGTTTGTGGTGGTCATGTGCTCATGTTAATTTCATGATTGAGATGTAGGGGTGGAGTCTAGCTTGTTAATCTGGAGATAGCCATTGAATAGTCAATGAGGTCTCCGTGTGGGCATGGCTTTCTCCTAGACTTCTCACGATATTTCCCTCATGGAGATGAGAAGCTGTCTCCCCAGTTGTTGGGAGTTAGTCTCAGAGACAATGAACTACGGACAAGACAAGATGGCAGCATCCGAGGAGCTGAAGGAGCCAGAGGAGGAGCCACATGGTCTTACCCTGATGGAACCAGACCTCTGAAGCTGGTGAAGCCACGTGGAGATCCTTGCCAGCGCTGACTGCCTCTACCACCAGTGCTGGACCCTGAGCCCTGGAAGCGAGGAGCTATGGGGAGACCGCTGCCAGCACTGGGATTCTGCATCCACTGGCCTGTGACTTCATGAGTCGGAAGGAGACGTTATAGACTGGTATCAGGCATATGGGCTAATATTGGACTTGTGACTTTGTACTGGACTGGGCTGAGATGCTTTCTCAATGTCCCATTCCTCTTATATATAAACCGTACCCTTAGATCCATATGTGTTGTTTCTCTAGTATGAATTGTTTCTCTAGTTTACTCAGACTAACACACTGTTCACGGGAGAGGAACACCTCATCTTTCTTCTGAAGTGTGGCTGATGATTTTACTTTTTTGGAGGGTGGGGGGCATCACTGCCCTCTGGTGCTCGTGGGACCTACCCGCGGGCCGCAATCCCACACTCAACTACTTATGCCACTGGGGCTCTGGCTGGCGGTTTTAAACTGAGAACTTGGGGGCTTGCAGGCCAAGGCATAAGCACTATATCACCAGGACTTCTCCTCTGAACAATGTGCCTTCTGATTCCTTCTCCACCAGAGAGCAAGTTTGCGGTGCTCATTCAATGCTTGGTCATTCATCTGAGGCAAAGTGATGGGACATGGCTTCCTAACCTTTATGGCGTCACAGATATAGCTGGGTGGATGGGTGGGTGGATAGACAAGAGTGTCAAAGTAAAACTGTGCTCTTTAGCACTTTCAATGGCTGATTTTTTAGTAGATTGCTAGGCCTGTCTTCCAAGGAACCTCAGGTTAAATCAGAAAGCTCAAACTTTTAGTTAGCAACTAAGCACATCCATCCATGGACTCCCTTTTTAATTTTTTAAACAAATAAGTCATTTCTTTAGAGATCACTTTATTGAGGCCTCTCACATCTTTTCTAACAATCCATACAACCATCATATCAAGCACACTTGCACCTATGTTGCCATCATCTTTTTCAAGACATTTTCTTTCTACTTGAGCCCTTGGTATCTGCTCCTCTTTTTTTTTTCCTATCCCCCACCCTCCCGAACCCCTGATAAACTATAAATTATTATTATTTTCATTTCTGATACCGTGGACTGTCTCGCTTCACCCATGTTTCAGCTGTTGTCACCCTGGGCTCAGGGTGGGGGGGTGGGGAGTGGCGGGCAGAGGAGTTATATGTTAATCATTGCGATCAGCTTCCCCCTTCCTCCCCTCCCCGTCCCCCTCCCTTCATGGTATGGCTTCTCCCGGGACTTCCTTATTCTGTAGATGCTGCTGTTGCTGAGGACGATGATAACAGGTGACGGTGAGTTGGTTCCAGCTCTCGGCAGCCCCATGCTACGTACAACAGAACGAAAGGCTGTCCCGCCCTCATGATTGCTGTAGCCACTGTGTGGACGCTTTTTATTGCGGGTCTTCCTCTTTTCAAAAGATATTAATAAAGGGAAATGGGCATCCACACACACACTTTCTCACGCACGCACACCGGCCCCACAGAGGGCAATAATAACACAGAGATGCTTTTCCGGAGGCCTCATGGTACAGATAGGCAAAGGCAATTCACAGGACCGTGACATGATTTATCTCTGAGCAGCTAAAATTCTAGCCTCTTAGATATTTGCACCTGTGAAGGATTCAGAATTAGCCCTCAGTTCTGACTGACACCATTCCCTATCACCTCCCCCTCCAGAAGTCCCAAATCCTGACCCCAACATTCAAAGGCCGGGCAGCACTGAGGGGGAAAGGCTTGGGTGGAGAGGTAACATGCTGATAGCGATGATGAGAGGCTAGGCTTCATAATTCCCCCCTCCAGTCCTTCCCCAGGAGACTCCTAAAACACCACAATTTCGTTTTTATACAAATAAAAATTAAATTCAAACATGGACACGGCATCTTTAACTCAAAAGAGTTTGATGAGCAGGTCTAGGCAGAGGTGGTGCCAGAGAAGCATAGTCTGGCATGCTCAGGGTCACACGGACCTTCCCAGCAGCTGGAGGGAAAGGCAAATATGTGAACATTTTACAGATTGTGTAAGGTGCGGCATTCCTACCACCGTGTGTAAAAGTGGAGAGGTGCTGTGAGCCAGGGAGGACAGAGAACTCTGCTGGAGGGTGAAGGCTGACACTGAACTTCATAGGATGAATGGCATTTAAGCGTATTAACAAATAGGAGCGGCGAATGAATTAGGAAAGCTGTTTTGGTTTACTCAAGATGTCCCGAGCATTTTGTCTTGTTTTTCTCAATATATCCTAAGAGTCCACTCTATAGTGTCAGGCTCTGAGGTAAGAACTGGGATTAGTGGCAAAAAGACATAATCCCTGCCTTCCAGGAGACTTCCAAAAGGATTTCGTCAGCAAGCACGTTTCTCTAAGGAGGCCCATCCTGCACAACTCTCAATCCCTGAGATGATGCAGGAGATCCCTCCAGGAGCCTCAGTCCGCAGAAGCAGAGATCCATGGCACAGAGTCAGGGACCCAGGGCTGCCTGTCTTGCAAGGACAGCAGAAGAGGCATCGGCTTTAATGCTGTACCTTGGAGTCAGCTGACAGAGGAGCATGCTGGGATCACCCCTAGGTGGTCCTAGGTGGAAACCATCCAGCAGTGCCCTCCTTGTCCTTTCCTGGCTGAGTCTACTGGGCACTGTCTGCCATGCCACAACCCTTCGTCCACCCTGGAGCTGGGATTTGGTCTCCCTTAAATGTGACTCCATAAACCTTTGGCTCTTTTGTGGCTTCCACTCCAGCTTCCTGGTAGAGGATCCCCCAGTCTTCTTGCATCTCATGAAACCCAACTCCACCTTTGTGCAGACAAAGAGCACAGGGTGGAATCTCCTGTGTTTGAACTCATTTCCACCCTGACTATTGTGAACTTGAGGCAAGTGTCTTTACCTCTCTGCCCCTCTAAGGTATCACTTTGAAGACTAAGGGATACCTGACCTAAGCCATGTCATTTTCTATCGCTTCATATGCTCGTGAAAGCTGGACAATAAAGAAAACCAAAGACTAATCAATGCCTTTGCTTGATGGTGTTGGTGAAGGGTATTGGAATATATCATAGAATGACTGCCAGAAGAATGGGAAAGTTGTCTTGGAAGAACAACAACCAAAATGCTCCTTAAAAGCAAGAATGTTGAGATTTGGTCTCGTGTACTTTGGCCATATCATCAGGAAGGACTAGTCCCTGAAGAAAGACATTGTTGTAGTTATATAATTTCATATCGATTTGAACAGATATAAAAGTGTAGGGGTGGTATTCAACCTTCAATCAGGTCACAGCCTGATGGTACGTCCTTGTGGGAGAGGCCTTCTCATAAGGAGGACCCTGGGATCCTGCCCTTCTCTCTACCTTCACCTTCCTGCTGGCTGACGCTGATTGTTGCCAGAGCCCTGTGATGTTACCGCCATTGGATCCACATAGACCTTCAGAGCTAGAAAGTCCCTTCAGACAGGAGGCTTGCCTGTACAGTGGGGTGCCTCGCAGGCACTTGCCTGGGAAGCGACATCTGTTTGCTGACCCCCAAAGTTAGAGCTGATCACCTTCAGGTTGATGCCGCTTACAGAGTGGATTGCCCTCTGGGCATTTATTGGCAGAGTTCGAAGAGCTTGGTAACATTTCCTGAGCAGGGCAGAGGCCAAAGAAGTATGCTGAGAGGCTGAGGACCTGAGAGAGACCTGCCTGCAGGCCTGGCTGAGAAGAGGCATTTCTGACTGTAGAACTGTTTCTTCAGCATTTCTAATCCTGATTTGTAATCTGTTACTTCTCCACTAAACCTTCAAATTTTGAGTATTGTCTGTGAGTTTTATGTGGCCCTTACAATGAGTGTTCAAACTCAGCAAAGAAGTAGAGAGCTCCACGAAAGAGGCAGTGGCTGTCAGAACTGGTGAAGATGTTGGGAGGATGCAGGTCCACCTGATCTCTGCCTCCCTCATAGGAATCAGCCTTGGGCTGATGTTGAGTTTGAGTCAACGTTTAACTCGTGAAGGCAGAGGAGGTCAGATCCTACCCTCTCAGTTAGGAGCTGTCTGTATTTGTAGGGCTCAGAATGTCATTTCAGGGATGAGTGCCCCCCTTGTATCCATCCTTCCACATCTCTGGATGTCTACTTTGCTTGAGGAAAGATTCTGGACCACGGTGGGTTGACAGGTACTCTTCTGTGGATACCTCCCTTCAAGTGGCCCCCAAGTAATATGCCAATCTTGCCATACATTAGGTAGACCTCTGCACCCAGGTCCTTCCCAGGCCCCTGTGGAGACTGGAACAAACAGAAGCTGTGGATGGAGATGGGGAAGGTGACTGAATTCTAAGCTTGGGAGTTAAGAGTTGATCCTGTGGATAAAAAGAATGCTTAGAGAGTTTTTGAGAGAGAAAGCCATGATGAAGGAAGATCTTGAGGAAGACGGATCCAGGAGGCCTGGGTACAGCGTCTAGGAGCAGAGATGCCTACTCCAGGGAGGGTGACAGTGGTGCATGGGGAGCTGATAAAACAGAGGGGATAGGAAGGAGGAGTGAAAGATAGCTGAGATTTTCCAGCTGGCTAATGGCGAGGATGATGGTGCTTGGCTGCCAGTGGAGAGATCGGAGGTTTGAGTCCATTCAGAGGCATGTCACAGAAAGGCCTGGTGATCTGCTGCTGAAAAACTCAGTCACTGAAGACGCTGTGGGACACAGTTCTACTCTGGCCCCACATGAGTCAGCAGGTCGCTGGTGGTTGGGCAGTAACAGGCACAGATAAAATCGGGGAGGGAATATGTCTGGAGGGAAGCTGATCTAGGGAAAAAAGATGAACGCAAGGTGTCTTTGGAGGTAAGGTAAGGCTTGCACGGAGAAAGGTTCTCCTTCCACAGCAGCTGTGGAAAAGGCTGTCTGTTTCTTACAGCAAAAACAAATGAAAAGCAGGTCTATCATCCAACCCAGCAACTCTACTTAGGCATAGACTCAAAAGACCAGAAGACCCCCGACTCAAAAAGCCTTGCATACCAACGTTCCTTGTGGCACAATAGCCAAGAGGCAGAGATAACCTAAAATCCCATCAGCAGATGAAAGGATGAGTAAAATGTCGTTCCTAAGAGGAGGCTTTGACAGTTCGTGGAAAAATCCCATCACCTATTCATTCCATTTTGCCGTGAACTTTTTGAAGCCCCCTCATGCCTGCCACAGACGACTCCTCGGCCAAGAGGAGAAATGGAGTTCTTGGGGCACGCTACGGTGTGGGTAGAGCTGGAAGATGTGGCTGGCCTTGTTGCTGGATGCCATCTAGCTGGTCCTGACTCACCGGGACCCCGCAGAAAACAGAATCCAACTGCCCGGTCCTGGCCATCCCCACAATTGCTATGATGTCTGAGCCCATCGTTAGCGCAGCCACTGTCGATCCAGCTCCTTGAGGGCCTTCCCCTTTTTGCCGCCCCTCTGTGGTAGCACACATGATGTTCTGCTCCAGGGACTGGTCTCTCCTGGCAACATGTCCAGAGTATGTGAGAGGGTGTCTCCCCATCTCTGCCTCTTCTCTCGGCAGAGATTTGCTTCTTCTTTTGGCAGTGGTATTTTCAATCTTCTTCACCAGCACCACCTTTCAAATGCATCGATTCTTCTTCAGCCTTCTTTATTCAGTGTCCAACGTTCATATGCATATAAGACCATTGAAAATACTATGGCTTGGGTCGGTCCTCAAAGTGATCTCCGTGCTTGTATTTATTTATTTGTTTATTTTTGAGGGGCATCACTGCTCTCTGGTGGTGGGAGTAGGAGGCCCAGCCCCACTGCTGGAATTGAACCTCCATCCCAGTGGGCCGCAGTCCCGCGCACAACCACTACGCCACCGGGGCTCAGCCCCCTCCTTGCTTTTAAAGAGGCCTGTGCGGCACAGTTACCCAATGCAAATGCATCCTTTGATCTCCTGACTGCGGCTTCCATTGATGATAAAGTGTTACATCCTCCGAAACCCACAGGAGAAGTTCTGCCTTGTCTTACTGGGTCGTTGAGAGTCAGAATAGACTCACGGGGCAGGGAGTGAGTGAACGCCTTTTCCCCCTCCTCCCTTTTGTCCTTGTGGTGAGCTGCCCAACTCGTAACCCAGTCTGCCACCAGAGCTCTTCAAATTAGCAACGGCAACCCGCCTAGTTAGAAATCTTAGAGGAGAGTGACTTTATGTTAGGGAGGGAAGAACGGTTCAAAGCAGGAGGGTGTGAATGCTCACACAACTTAAAGGACCGAGTCAATGTCATCAAACTCTACACTCGAAACTGTTGACTTGGGCTGTGTTCTCAACAGCAACAAAACAAACAGAATTCAAAGAACAAAGGAAGTGTTCAGCTGGCTCTTAGTATCTGAGTTGTGAGTAGGAGGGGAGGCACCTGTTCAGGGTGGGGGAGCACCATTGACCTTGGGATACCCAGACAGCCACTGTTATCTTCCTAACTGGGGGGACCTTGAACAAATTATTTCTCAGAGGCTCTTCTTCTTGATGGCAAAAAAAAAAAAAAATGACCATATCCTGTGATTACTGTGAATTTTCAATAAAATACTGCACTAAAAAGGAAACTGGGGGGCTGAGCCCTGGTGGCGTAAGTGGTTGAGTGCGGAACTGCAGCCCGTGGGCTTGGCGGTTCAAATCCAGCGGGGGCTGGGTAGCGCCCATGACCACCAGAGGCAGTGATGCCCAAAAAAAAAAAAAAAAAAAAAAAGGAAACTGGGAGGGCACACTATGAAAGTCCAGTTCAAAGGAGGGTATGCACAAGTACACAGAGGACAGGGTAGTTTCATGGGCAGAATTCTCATCTTCCATGTGAGAGACTGAGGGAGATCCAGAAGTGACTGCCATGCTGTTAGGATGCCGAACAGTTTTCTAAGACATTCCAGACTCAAACAGATGAGGAAGAAAGGTCTGGTAATCTAATTTCAAAATTCAGTCCGTCCAAGTCCCATGGATCCTTAGGGTCTGACCCATGACTGATTGTAGAATTTGGCAGGACTGAGCAGTATTTGTTAGTGGGAGTCCCAAAAGTTGAGGGGCCTATTTGATGGCTGCTAGCCATGAGAAGTGGCCCCTGGGGAGGAGGCTTCATATAGGACCCCAGAGTATGTAGAGAGAAGAGCAGGGGTAGCAGCTGAGCCAGGGCCTGCCTGTGTTTCCTTCTATTTTGGGAGAGGGCTGAACACCCGGCCATAAAGCTGTTCACTTTGTGGAGTAAATCTGCGGTCACTCAAGGAGAAATGGAGTGGCCTGGGGGAGGGCCCGAGGCGGCTGCCCAGCCGGCCTTCACTCCAAAGTGATGGATGGACCTATTCCAAGTTTGTGATTAGTGCTGGCAGCTCTGAGAGTCTTCCCTGGGGGAGAGTGCTCCCTGTGCCCCCCTGCTCCACAAACCCTCAAGACACAGGGCATGGGGAACTTGGCCACACAGCCTTTTCTAGAGATTGGAATGGAGATGAACACTTTGCTTTGAAACTCTGGCATGGACATCCAGGGAGGTGCCTGTGCTTTATATAAGTATGTGAATATGCATAGACGTGTATCTGAGACCAATGTATCAGTGTATCTATGTGCATATATGTATTGTGTCTGTGTACTTGTGGCAATCCCTGAGTCATGTGCAAGGTGAAAGTGTTCAATTGCTCACTGAAAGGTTGGTGGCTCGAGGTTACCCAGAAGTGCCTCAGAAGTAAGGCCTGGCAATCAGAAAATCCCCCAATACTGGAAATCATTGGAGCCCAGTTCTCCTCTGACACACACGGGGTTGCCATGAGTCAGAAACCATTCAGGAGCAACAATTGCTATTGTTGTCTTTACATGTATATGAATGTGCCTATGTGCCAAGGAGCTAATCAAGGCAAAAATTAAAAAGGGTGTAGGATGAAAGGGTATAGGGTGAAAATGCTGGACTTTTGGCGTAGTGGTTGAGTGTGGGACTACGGCCCATTGGCTTGGCAGTTCAAATCCAGCAGCAGCTCTCCGGGAGCAAGGCTGGGTAGCTCCCACGACCAGCAGAGGGCAGTGATGCCCTCCCCAAAAAACAAAAACAGAAAGAAAATGCTGGACTTTTGCCTGAATCACTTGAAGCAGGCTTCCCTAGTTCCAGAACGGTGCAAATCAAGGCAGCCACTCTCCCTAGAGGGAAAATAACAGTCACTTCTGTGCCTCTATAGGCATAATGGGTTTCACATTGGGTTAGGAGTCCCAAGGTCAGAACCATCTGCTCCTCAGGAGACATGATGCTTTCTGTTTCTGTAAAGATTTACTGCCTCAAAAAAACCCAAACAAACCCAAACAAACAAACACCAAAGGACAGTTCTTTGTTGCCCTCTAAAATCACTATGAGTCAAAATTCAAACAATGGAAGTGAATATTTTATATTCCTGTGCCTCTACACAAGCTGCTATTCCCTGAGATCTCTAGAAGCCAAAATAGATCACTAAAAGGGAGTCCCAATTTGTGGAAGAATTTTTCTGGGATGAGGGTCATCCATATTTCCCCAATATTTCTTTCTAAGCTTTCAAATTGTGGAGTGTTTGGGGGAAAGGTGAATGTGATTCCAGCCAAGACTTTGTCTTGGGCATATGGTTCTCCACAGAAGCAACACCAGTGAGGTGTATGTATTATTATGTCTACAGAAATTTCTATCAAGAACATCACTTACATAATTTTAGAAGCAGGCAAGTCCAAGTCCAGGAAAGTAGCAAGTCCAGTCAGATGGTAGACTAGAGGTTTATCTTGACTCAAGTAGCTATGGGGGCTATAGAAGCGAATTAATCCAAGGGCAGCAGGTCTAGTTCCGGGCCGCAGAGGCCAATGAATCCAAGGTTTGCAGCTTAGTTGTCAGGTTCTTGATGGCACCTGGGATTGGCAGACAATGTGATAGGCTATCAGCTCAAGTTCAAAGAACTGGAGGCCAACGAGCCAGGGGCAGGATCCAGATTTGGCCAAGAGCAAGCAAGTTTGCCCACCGTGTCCACGTAACTGAAAGCTGTAAAATGTTGGTTGATGACAAACCTCGTTCTGTATGTCTATCAACTTCCCGAATTGATAAACAAGTCGACTCCTAGTGCATTTGGGGTTCATTCCAACAAGTCAGACTGTTCATCAAGATTTCTACTTAAAGGTGATGAAAAGATTGTGTAACAGTGTGTGATAAAAAAGGGCCTGATTTGTGGCAGACGGGACGGTTTTTGCCACCATGACAATGCACCTGCTCACGCAGCCATCTCAGTGTGCCAGGTTTGGGGAATAGACAGCAGGCTTCTCTTGCCCCCCACACCTGAACTCACCTGACCTCACTCTGGGCAACTTCTTTTTGCCTCTACCAGTGAAGAGGGACATGAAGGGATAGGGATTTGACAAGTTGGTAGAGGTGAAGAAAATAACGAGACGAAGGAGGTACTGCCAGTCTTCCAAACAGAAGAGTTTGAAGAATGTTCCCAAGAATGGAATCGCGGATTTGACACATGTATTAAGTGTAATGGAGAGTACGTCGAAGGTGATAAGGTTGTTTTGTTAAAAAAAAATTAAATGCATAGTTTTGAAAAAGAATGACATTTTTGGGGAACCCCCGTGTGTGTGTACACCACCATACTTATATGTATATGCATATTTAAGAGTATAATGGTGAAGACTCTGTGTGTGCAGATATATACATGTGGATGCATAGGGAGCTCTGGCGGTATTGTGGTTATGTGTTGGGCTGTGACCCACATGGCCAGCAGTTTGAAACCCCCAGCAGCTCTGTGGGAGAAAGCCTGCGCTTTCTGCTCCAGTCAAGAGTTACAGTCTTGGAAACCCACAGGGGTTTGCTATAAGTCAGCATTGACTGGTGGCAGTGAATTGGGTTTTTGGGCTAGTCCGGGTAGACTAGAGAAACAAATTCATAAACCCGCATATGTATATAAGGGAGAGGTTTATATACAAGAGGAATGGAATATTGAGAAAGCATCCCCACCCAGTCCAGTCCAAGTCCTAAAGTCCAATATCAGTCCATATGTTCGATACCAATCCATGAGTCCTCTTCAGACTCATGAAGCACATGCAATGATGCCAGGACAATTGTAGGCCAGTGGGTGCAGAGTCTTGTGTATCCAGTGGCGGTAGAAGCATCTCAGCGCTGGCAGGGCTCACCCTGTGGCCTCCTAAGCATCTCAGCACTGGCAGGAATCTCCACGTGGCTTCTGGAACCAGAGGCCTGGTTCCATCAGAGTAAGCCCATGTGGCTTCTCCTCCAGCAACTCCAGCTCTCAGGGTCTATCAGCATGCTGCCATCTTATCTTGTCAAGAGAGTGTCTCCCAAGGACTGAGTTCATAGTCTCTCACTTCCATGGGGGAAAAAATCGCGAGATTTCCCAGAGTTCTCAGAGAAAGCCATGCCCACACAGAGGCCTCATTGGCTATCTCCAGATTGACAGGCTGAACTCCACCCCTGCACTCCCATCATGAAATTGGCATGAGTACGTGACTGCCACAGTTTTTGGTTTCTATGCTTATACCAGTCAGATGGTTAGGGTCATATGCACATGAGTACATATGTGCGCACACACATTTGGACACGTACTATGCTGTTAGGGGCCCTTGGCTGTTAGGGAGTTGGCTGTGAGTCCCAGAAACCCTGTGTACAGCAGAACAAGATACTGCTCAGTCCTTCCTCATCCTCACAGATGCTGTCGAGCTTGAGTTCTTGGCTGTCGCCACCGTGCCGATCATTACCGATGGGTGTTTGTCTCTTCTCACTTTGGACTGTGCCTCCTCAGCGAATAAAAGTCCTCTAAGCTTTGCTTCATCCGTAGCTTTAATGTGGACTCTGCGATGAGAAGGCGACTCTTCTCCAGGCATATTTTGAAGGGCTTCCAGCCCGAGGGTCTCCTCGGGACTCTATCCGCTGCTAAGCCCTCAGAAGCGAACCACTGAGACCTTCTTCCTCGTTTACTCAGAGCCTGAAAGTTCTGTCGAAACCTGTTCATCGTGGTAATTAGAATACGAGTGGCCTAGTTCCAGCGCCTGCAATTAAAAAAAAATTAAAATACACACACACACACACACTTTTTTAAAATTGTGAATTAGGTGAAGGTTTACAGAGCAGAACATAGTCTTAAATTCCACAGTTCACACACACTGTGATTCAATCCATCCAGTGCTATCTCCTCAATGCGCCATCGCTCATCTAAGTTGCTCCCTGTGTCCTCTCTTTTCACTGCTCCCTCTTCATCCTCCCTCTGAACTCTGTCCTTGGGTAAATGCGACCCATTTTGTCTTCAATAATGGCTGATTATTCTAACCCTGGAGTGAATTCCGTTCAGACCTGAATGATCGTCTTGCGAGTCTTGCTGTGTCTCTAGTTAATCAGTAAACCTCGTCTCTCTTATGGTTTAGAATCTAGTCCATATGTTCCCTGCACTCTATCCAGGGCCTTCTATTGTGACTCTTTTCCAAGCGGTTGGTAGTAATAACAGGGCATCATCTACTTCTTTCAGTGTCAGGCCTGTGCAGACTGTGTGGTTCATCAGTCTACTGGATGAATCGTTTTCATGTCTTTTAATTTCATCACCTCTGCTTCTGCTGTATGTAGATAAAAAAAAACCAGCTACTTTTTAAAAAGCTGCTCGTGACCTTTTAGGACACCAGTTGACAGCAGCTATTTTAAAACCCAGATGAGAAGGTTGGGTGACAAGGAGCTGGGAGTAAAACAAGTAGAATAGAAATATCAAGAATGCTTTTTTGTTTTGTTTTGGGGCATCACTGCCCTCTGGTGGGTATGGGAGGTCCAGCCTTGTTCCTGGAGAGCTGCTGCGGGATTTGAACCACCAAGCCAGTGGGCTGCAGTCCCGCACTCAACCATTATGCCACCGGGGCTCAGCCCTGAAATATCAAGAATGTTGACACAATGTGAAGCCTATAACCCATGTCACTGATGGCTATGTCTAGAAAATGTCACATGAGCGAGGGTTTCATGTGTATATTATTTGACACAAATAAACTATTAATGAAAACAAAAGACAAAACATCACATCTGCTCCCTCTCAAGGTGGGAACAGAATTGTCGTCGAGTTAAAGAAATATTAACACGTTAAAGACCGAGTATTTTTAAATCAAGAAGTTAAAAATGAAGCAACCAAATCAATGTGAAGGGGTGGGGAAGAAGTGGAGATCCAAAACCCATCTGCAAGTTAATACATTAAAGATCAGAAAAACTTGGGATCCATCTGCAATGTGTTAACATAGATGGAATTGAATGATCTGAAGACCCAGTCAAACAGTCCACATTTTTCTTCTCCAACTAAGAGGTTTTATTTATGATGATGCTACGAATTGAATTGCCTCTCTCCAAAATATATGTCAACTTGCCTGGGTCATTATTCTCAGCATTATGTAATTAACTTCCATTTTGTGCCTCAAGGTAATTATTCTCTTGTGTTAGTCCAGATAGATTAGAGAAACCAATTCATAGACGTGCATATATGTATAAGAAAGAGGTTTATGGGCTGAGCCCCGGTGGTGTGGTGGTTGTGCGCGGGACTGCGGCCCACTGGGATGGAGGTTCGATTCCAGCTCCACGGAGCAAAGCCTGGGCCTCCTACTCCCACCACCTGAGGGCAGTGATGCCCCCCCCCCA